>CM021108.1:303527658-303556982 GCA_007115665.2 Sequoiadendron giganteum | reverse complement strand
AATCAAACGGTTCATGTTTCAATGTGTAATCATTTTCACTGACAATTTAAATCCCTCGATATCTTGTACCGCAATACCGCTCTATCATATCAAGACCGTTATGCAATAGCATTATGGTACAGTTAGCAACACCGCCACCTCACGCACACCCATTTGGACTCTCACAAGATGGCAGGTTAATTCTAGTGGTTGAGTGATTGTTCCTTTCCATACCACTCTGTCATATCAAGACCGTTGCAGGGTAGTTATATGGTAGGGTTAGCAATATTGCCACCCCACACACACCCCTTTGGACTCTCATAGGATAGAGGGTTAATCCTAGTAGTTGAGTGGTTTTTCACCACCATATTGTAGTGTCACTATTTACCCCTTGCCGAGTTGCAGTTTAATTTAGTTGTTAACATGTTCTCATCTCCACACCACATTATTCATATTTGGTTGTTACGATATTGTAGTAGGCATTTTAACATTGACCTATATGTCCCACCATCTTGTGCATACCTATCTTAATTTCTATGGTAGTGTGGTATTATATTTTATTATGAATGCAGTATTTTAGATATCATTTTATTGAAAAGATTGAACAATTTTCTAATTTTGCAATCTCTCAATTTTATTTTCTAGTGTAAGTTAGACCTAAGAGATCATTTACTTTTCTGTAATGAGGAGGCTTAGTTCACCTAATGTTAAGATATATTTATGTATTATTAAATCACATATGTTCAGTATATGTTTGTATCTAGAAAAAATATAGGACATACAAGAAATTATATTCTAACTAAATAAAATTAATTTATAATTCTCAAACAAAGTAAGAAAACTAAGAAGAATGATTGAACCTAACTTTAAATGCACTTCAAATCAATAGTGAACATCTTAGATTTTGTATATAATGTACCAACATCTAATAATGATGATTACATTCAGAAATGTATCAGTAAAATACTAGTGAATAAGCATACCTATACTTAGATCTTTATTACATTCAATAATAAATTACACCATACATATAACCAAATTTTAGGTGACAGGCTAACCTTTTAAGGTGAAAAAACATCATCATAATCATCTTAATTTTCAACAAGATCATAATCCTCATCACTCATGTCTGCATCTAATTGATTTTCTTCCTCATCCTCATATGTGACATGTAATGCATTCTCTCTCCCAATCTCTTCATTGGTAATTAAAATCTCTTTTGCAAACACTTCATCATCATCTTCATCCACTTCTTTGAATGTTTCTTGTAAAATAACATATTTCCCATTAGGAATTATATCAAAAAATTCCATGAATTTTCATTTTAAACAAGAATCTATTTCAATGGAATATGACCATCCTGGGCTTCTTACACCATCAATTAGAAATAATTGGCTATTTTGAAGAGGGGAAACATACGGCTCATCTGTCTCTGATAAAAATTGTCTTGTATTTGCATGTACAAATCCATACTCATCATATTGTATTGTGGATGGTCGAATCCACTTAAATTTTAATAATATAAGACTATTTTCACCATATTCCACTTGAATAATTTCTTCTCAATTTCATCAAGAAATTCAGCACCAACAATACAATCATAACTTATCTTTCCTTTTTCTTTTTCTTCCACTTTTAAATGACTACCATACACCCAAATTCCATTGAAATGCATAACCAATAAATGCGGAGATTTTGAAAGCTCACTTTCCTCTATTGTTATATCTTGACCTTCTTCTTTTACATCACTGACTGCATTAGCAATCCATTCTTTAAATTTTGGAAAAGAATTACCTCTAATCAAATCAACATGACATCTACACTTTTCAGGTCGATGTTGTACCCAAGCTTGATTGTCTTCTTCATATTTTCTACATAGAATATTAGCGTACAAATAGTAAGATTAATAATATAAATGTGTAAATGCAATTGAGTAAATATATTATTGTGTAATTTTTTTTTACATATTCCACTTATTAAACGAAGATGTTTTTTAAAGAATATAGGCATGTATCACACTTTTTTCTTGATGTGATACCTTGAAGAGACATCCATTTCCTTATAATACTTCACCTACAACTCTCTCATCTTCGTCATCATCCCATACACACCAATTGACATTTTTAAGATCCTTCATATATTTTGTGCAAAATTCCATGGCCTTTTGCATTGAGTATCCTTTAGACATGCTACCTTTCGGTTTTGGCCTAGTACAAACATTTTTTTTCAAAACCTTAATATATCATTCTATAGGATACATCCATCTCATTCTTATAGGGCTAAAATTCTCTAGTTTATATTCTATATGTATCAAAATATACATAGAAATGTTAACAATTGTTGGTGTAAATTCCCGTTCCAATAGACAAAGGACTTTAACAACCTCCTCCCTCAAACTATAAAAGTTCGAAGGATTTGATACATGTAAAATCATTCTCTTTAATATTAGGCCCAACCTTGTAATTTCCAATCTTGGCCCTTTTCCAAAATTGATATATTTACCACAATAGGTAAATTGTTCTCCATTATGATATAATTTTCATGGGTCTTGAGGCCTCTTAAGCCATTAGTTTTAGTTTAGCTTCTAATAGTACTACTTACTTATCCAGTGGGAAAGTGAGTTTGAGACATCAATTGTAATAATTGGGCATGTTGTTCATTTGTCTAGACATAAGGAGTACTAGGTTCTCTATATTTTTCATCATCACATTTTTCAAACCAAATATTTAAACAAATCTTTAGTTTTCAAAAGTCTTCACATGATGAAATAGTATCAAAAGCACCAAAAAGAGTTTCTATAATAGCATAGGCTTTATTTTTCTCAGTATGCATAAAGTCAATAGTATGCCTAAAAGCTATATCCTTAAAGTATTGCAACTTATAGAATATTCACAACCTTTTTACACCACTTTCATTACATGGATCATATCCACTACCAAAAAACCCATCAACTTCAATAAATGACATTCCTTTTTGTCCATTCTCAACAATGTAATCACCTGTTATTAGTAATGGTGCTTCACAATTCTCTTCTTGACCATTGAAGTATGTTTTTTCTTGACGATATGGATGATCCATTTTAAGGTAAGCATGATTTCCACTATAAATACACTTACACAAACTTCTTGAGTGCCTCACAAAATCCTTAAAGTTTCAATTGATACATCCATGGTATCCATGAACACTGAGACCATACAATGTTCCATATGTAAGAAGATCATGAACTATAAACAATAAAGAATCTCTTAAAGTGAATTTTATTGAATGACCATCCCTTAAAGATTTAATTGCTTCAATTCCTTACCCCAATTCCATTAGCTCATCATATAATGGCTCTAGATGAACATCAATTGTATTTGAAGTCATAATTTTATTTCCTGGTATAATCAATGATAGCATTTAGAAAAATGGTTTAGTTGCTAACCATGGAGGTAAGTTATAATTTATTAAAAACACTGGCCAAGTTTACCATTTAGTAATTTTATCTGAGAATGGGTTCACCCCATCAAGAGACAAACCCAACCTTATATTATGAGGATCTTGAGAAAAATTAGGCCATCTATCTTTAAATTCCATTCACATCTTAGAATCAAGCACATGTTGTTATTTTCCATTAGTTCTCTTATTTTGGGATGCCATTGCATAATTTCAACAATGTCTCTGCACCTATAGATTCAAAGTAATCGTGGAATTATTGGAAAGTGGCAAAGAACATTTCTAGGAACCACAACTGATTTCGACCCTTGTGTATACCTCACTTCATGACATTTCAGACATTCACTCTCACTTGCAATATTTTTTGAAAGAATACACAACCATTCACACATATGTGGACGTTTTCATACCCTAAGACTAACTTAGTGATTTTTTTTTTATAGTGATTTTTTTTTGTTGGCAATGTGGAGTTAGGTGGTAACAATGAACTTAATAATGTGAATAATTGATCTACACTCTCATTTGACCAACCAAACACCACTTGCAAGTTAATTATTTGAAGGATTATTTTCAAATGACTTAACTTGCAATTAGCATACACAAGCTTTAAAGCATCCTCTGTCAACTTGGACCAGTCATCGTTTAGACCCTCATTGAATATTCTATCAACTTGAAACCCTTTGTCTAACATTGTTTCCTCATCATCTATGTTTGTTACCTCTTCATCTCTCACACTCTATAATTCTATGATATCTTCATAATAATCGTAATCCCAAGGGCTTATACCACTATGCCCATATCTTATCATATGTTGATAAATCAAATTTCTTTTTATCACCTTTCCACCAAGACAGTTATTACATGGACATGGATATTTTTCCATGTCCCTCTCATCAGCTACTCTCTCATCAAATCCATGGTATTGATATTTATTCAACCTTCGATGTTGATCCATCTATAATTTTCTACACATAGCAATAAAAAATTGTAGACAGAGAGAAAAAAACTAATTTTTCTTATTGAAAGGAATTTCCATAGCAATAGAGTCACAGAGAGGAAATAAAATAGAGATTTTAACTAGTGAATTATTAAAAATAAATAAAATTGTAGTTTATATTCAAATTTATTATTACATTGTGTTGCACATATTTAAAACTCAAATCATTACTTCACATTGCAAAGCTAATAACTAGATGTTGATAGATGACAAAATCTATAACATTGTAGACTAAGAGACAATTTTTTTTAAATTTTAATTAAGGCATTTCCATAGCAATAGACTTATAAAGAGTAAATAAAATAGAGAGTTTAACTAATGAATTGTAAAAAATAGATTTTTGTAGTTTATATTCAAATTGTTTATTACATTACATTGCACATCTTTCAAACTCAAAGCATTACTTCACATTGCATAACTAATAACTAGATGTTGATAAATGAAAACATATAAAGAATTATAGAATAAGAGACAAAAACTATTTGTTTTATTGAAAGGCATTTCCATAGCAATAGAGTTATAGAGAGAAAATAAAATAGAGAGTTTAACTAATGAATTGTAAAAAATATATTTTTGTAATTTATATTCAAATTTTTGATTACATTGCATTGCACATCTTTCAAACTCAAAGCATTACTTCACATTGCATAACTAATAACTAGATGATGATAGATGACAAAATATAAAAATTTGTAGAATGATGAAAAACTATTTTTTTAATTGAAAGGTATTTCCATAGAAATAGAGTTATAGAGAGAAAATAAAATAGAGAGTTTAACTAATGAATTGTGAAAAATAGATTTTTGTAGTTTATATTCAAATTGTTAATTACATTATATTGCACATATTTCAAACTCAAAGAATTACTTCACATTATATAACTAATAAGTAGATGTTGATAGATGGAATTTTTTTAATTACAATATAGTTTTTACAAAGTAAACTAAACAGTTATGCAATTACTTTATATTGCATAACTAGTAACTACCTGAGCAACTACCAATTACATTTTCTTGTCATGGAATTCCATGAGACCACATTTATTTGAGTCATTTTTTCAAACAGTTCACTGCCTTGTGGCTATGGCTAAAATCCTAAAACAAGTGCTATCGAACAAGATATGGATTCTTGGAAAAAATATACCAAAGCATAATAGTAAGAAATAGAATAGACAAGGTAGTGAACTGGTTGAAAAAATGCATCAAAGAAATGTGATCTCATGGTGACAGAATGCCATGAAAATTCATAACAATTATCTTGTCATAAAATTCATCATGGCATTCCATCACCGTGAGACCAAATTTCTTTTACGCATTTTTCCCAAAGTTCATTGCCTTGTATATGCTACCACATTTTCCATACATGTCTACCAAAGCATTTTATCAAATAGTTCATTGCCTTGTTGCTATGGCTAAAATCCAAAAAATAGGTGATTTCAAAAAAAAAATGAATGGTTGGAAAAAATCAATAAAATCATAATATTAAGCAAAAAACTATGGTCTCATGGTTTTTTTTGGTGTGAAAATCAACATGATTTTATTTTCATTTTTTGGCAAGTTTCAAACGCAGTTTTTTGGAAATTTTGTTGTTTGAAATGGGGAAAAATATTTGTGGTCAATTTTGTGCATTTTTTAATTGTAGGATTCTCATGGTTAGTGAAAAGGGTAGTACTCATGAAGGAATGGAAAATATGTGTAGAGCCTTTGAATTATAGACACACTATGTAATGGTAGTGAATCATTTAGCAAACCATTTTCCTTCATAGGGAAGCATTATCTTGTGGAACAGTTGATTGAGACAACTATTGTTTCAACTGACCACCCTCTCATGAAATTTCATTCATATTATAATCTTGCATGATCTTATCATAGTAAAGGTTATTATGACACTATTGGTCGCTACTACATGGAATCAGTCAAGGAAATCCAGAGGCCGCATGATTTTATGGATAGGGTAAATTGAAGCTGGGAGATCTTAAAAGTTTCTAAATTTTTGAAAATGTTCTGGAGGTCCACCCTGAGTACTATGAGATCTTAAAAGTTTTAGAACATATATATTCTCAGCAAGGGTAGGTAGAGAAGGCTTTGGAAATTTTAATAAACTCAAATCACATAGATCCACATGATTCCCATGCATTTATCAAGATGGGTGAGTTATTAATATCATTAGACCCTAGTGTAGCCTTAGATTCTCTTAAGATGTCAAAGTCTCTTCTGAAGAAGAGAAAAGAAGAAGTATCCATTTAATTTTAAAAAAAGATTGGGGTTATTCATTTTGAGAGTGATGAACTAGAGTTGGCTCAATGAAGTAATATGGAGGCATTAGGAAATGATGTTATGCCTCTACATAAATCTATGTGGTCAATTTTGTGTATTTTTTACTTGTAGTATTCTCACAGTTGGTGAAAAAAGTAGGGTTCGTGAAGGAATGGAAAAGATGCATAGAGCCTTTGAATTATACATGTACATTTGTGCAATGGCATTGAATCATTTAGCAAACCATTTTTTATTCACAAGGTAGCATTTTATTGTGGAACATTTGACTACGACAACTCTTGTTTCAACTCACTAGCCTCTCATGAAATCTCATTCATATTATAATCTTGCACAATATTATCATAGTAAAGGTAATTATGACACCATTTATTTCTACTACATGGCATCATTGAAGGAAATCCAAAGGCCACAAGATTTTTTGGATAGGTTCAATTGAAGCTGAGAGATCTTAAGAGTTCTCTCTCAAATTTTGAAAAGGTCATGGAGGTCCATCATGAGAACTATGAGAGCTTAAATTTTTTAGGCCATATATATGCTTAGAAAGGGTAGGCAAAGAAGGATTTGGAATTTTTAAGAAAGGAAACTTGCATATATCCATGTGATGCCCATGCATTTATCAAGATGGGTGAGTTATTAATATCATCAAACCCTAGTGCGACCTTAGATTCTCTTAAGACAACAAAGTCTCTTCTAAAAAAGAGAAAAGAAGAAGTACCCATTCAATTGTTAAGAAACATTGGGGTTCTTCATTTTGAGCATGATGAACTAGAGTTGGTTCAACAAACTTTTATGGAGGCATTAAGAAATGGCATTTGGGTTGAATTCATAAATAAAAGCCCGATTGCTAATTCTGTATTTTTTCCTATGCTCTTTAAGGATATGGAATTTTTCCATCAACTAGAAGAAGGTGTTGTTTCACTAGAGTTACCATGGGACTTTAAATGAACTTGTCAATCAGTACTTTAGTTGTAATTCAAATAGAAAATGAATAATAATTATTTATTAAATTCAAAGTAAAGCATAATTTATATTGGTGGGAATCTGAGAATCTCCTTTAAGAACTATTTTTGTTTCATCAATTTTGGGTAAACAAAAAATTCATCAGCCACATGGGCCATCATGTCAATTACATATCGCCACTTTTTGGCCCATCATGATCCTAGACATACCCATGAATCAAATTCCAAGAATTCTTATGTTGACATTTCACTTGAAAATTGGAATTATTTTATTACTTTTTGAAATGAGAGGAGGGATCCAAAGGTGGAGGAACAACATATTGAGAAGGATAGAGAACTGTATTGTAAATTGTTAGCACATAGACTAGGAAAAATTTATGCTACAATTGGGTCAACCATTGTGCTCATTGAAAGGGGTCAATTTAATATAGCAAAGGAAATTTTTACATAGGTACAAGAAGCTACAGCAGGAAACATCTTTGTTTAGATGTTTGATGTGTGGGTATATCTAGAACATGTTTACTTTGCAAAAGGACAGTTTGTGCTTGTAGTGAAAATGTATTAAAATTGTTTGAGGAAAATCTATTTTGGCACTGACACCCAAATTTTATTATATTTATCTTGAACACATTATGAAGTAGAATAGTGGAAAGATTATAAAATAAAATTATTAAGAGCAGTAGATTTTAACTACTATAAGTTTATCATCAAAAAGCTATAGATTTTGTGTTTAATGTAATGAGGGTTTTGAATTACCTTTGAATTCACTATATAGGGCTTCACCAGATCTAACTTCGCTACAAAGGGCCTCACCAACTTCAAATTTGTTGAAGCTAACTACAAATTCTTTGTCATTGCCCACCTTTTTAGAAGTCTTTAGGTCTTCTACAAAAAATATTTATTGCCCATGTAATACCTAGGCCAATGTAGTTGTCAAGTGTTAGGCTAAACAAATAATGAATCAGGCCAAACAATCTTTATCTCTGAATTAGATGAAGTAGCTACTATAACTCAAAATTCCTCAATGTAGTTGTCAGGTTCTAGGCTAAATGAATAAAGAATCACATGCACGCAATACACTCACACCCTATGTTTCTTGAAATATTTTTTAATTTTTTTGTCTTATTTGTATCTACATGACTAGCTATTTAGTCATTTTTATTTTTATGACTAAATATTTTTTATTCCATGACCAAATTAGTCATTTATTTACTCATTTATAGCTGAGTTGCAAAAAAATAGTAGAATTTATTCATTTTTAGTTGTTGTGACTAAACGTTTTATTCACCTAGTCATTTATTTGCCAGATTCTACTCATGTATATAGTAAAGAAATCTCTTACACAAATATTTAATTATTCCTAAAATTAGGATGTACAATCGCATACACAAATCTGAAAGAAAACATATAATTAGCTTGTATAGTATCTATAAGATGATAGTGACAAGCTCTATGTAGAAATCTAACAAAAAAATGATGACACATGTATAAATACCTCTATAAGTACCATGAAAATTTTATTGAACTTGTGTGGGGGAAAATTATAGATGCTAAATAAGATAAATGTACTTGAAATGGAATCTAATCTATAATCAAGAACACTAATCTAAGATCTATTCCTACACTTACGAAATGAAACTAAAATATTATAGAATTCAAGAAATAAGATCAAGAGATAGAAGAATAGTGTTACCATCTTGTATTGGAGTGTATTCACAAGGATGTTGTTGCCTGTATCACTGTGAATCCTCTATAGTTCATGTACAAAAGCTTTTGATGTGTTGTGTGTTGTTTGATAGAATAAATGTGTTGAAGCTCTATCAATGGTGTTTTGGCATTACTTCATTGTTGATAAGGATTAAACAATGTTGCATCAAGATCAATGATTGAAGGTTGTTGAGAAGATTTGGAAATGAATTATTTGTGCAAAGTATCTTGCATGATTTGTGTGATTGAAGAATAGATTGGTTAGTCGGGATTTATATTGATCAATTAGGAATTAGATTGATCTATAAGGAGATCTCGTAATTTTCTCCATCATAAATAGATGGATCAGTTAGGAATAGATTGAGAAATTAGGGGATTGTAATTTACTCAATCAAAAAAGTGGTTGAGAATGAATAATTAATTTATTTAATTAATTAATCCATTCAAGAGATGAACATGCAAATCAAGTTTGAATTTTGCAAACAAAGTTGCATTAGTTTGATTTGATTTTTGATAGTGTTTTGAATAGTTTATTTTTAAATTATTAAAATTTTAGAGGGAAAGTGGCTTAATAATTCAATTGACTTAGGGGAATAAAGTGATTAAGTGACATAATTAAATAATTGGTGTTATTTAACTAATTAGGATGAAATAAAGTGAGATTAGCACTTTATTAAATAAATTTAATTTATTTAATTGGTCGAAATGATCAAAAACTTAATTAATTAAATAATGTCATTCTATTCAATTAATATAATAATTAGGGTTTTAGGAATTTATTAAATAAATGGAATTTATTTAATTAGTAAAAAATGATAAAAAATTGAATTAATTAGGTAATGTCGTATTATTCAATTAGTAGAGGAAATTGGGGTTTTGAATGCAATTGATGTGAAATATAGTGATGTTTGATGATAATGATGATGATGATGTGAAAATTTTGTTTAGGGTGTGTGATAAGTGTTTGGTCAATTTTACATTTCTACATTTTTCCCCTCTTTAAGACAAAGTACTAGCTGCTTTGTTTCAAAGATTTCAATTTTAAGATCAAGTTTTTTTTTTAAAAACATTATGCCCCACCGCGCCCCGATGGTAGGAATTTGTGCTGCTCCCTCAAGAGGTTGGTTGAAAATTTCAATTTTGAGGCCAGGCTTATGACATTGTTCTATTTAAGTTTAGTTGTGGAGAAGATGAAAACTTAGGTCTTAGGTCCCTTTTGGCCTGCTCCAATGTTCCCGTGAAGTCCTAATTTTAACATAAGGAGGTTTCCTAAATAAAAATTAGGGTTTCTTAGGTAAAACTTAGGGGTTTTGAGGGTGAATATTAGTAATTAGGGTTTTGATTGCCTCATTTGTTCTGTGATCCTATAGCAAAATCTTGTATCTAGATTTTCCATTTTGTTAGCTATCGAGGAGCAATGCCAAGGATTTAGGGAGCCCCGCATCGTTCACACTTGGTTCAATGGTTTGGACAACCCGTAAGTATTGGTGGCTCGATATGTACCCTCTTACTTATCATTTTTGTCTTGTCATGTTCTCATATTTTGTGTATAAAGTTCTCTATGTCAATAGCGAGGTTTTAGGAGTTTATGTGATTTTGCATTATTTTTAGCATATTTACTAGTTTAGGAAGCTTGCACTTGCTCTAAACCTATGCACTTGCTTTAGACCTATGCCTTTGACTTATACCTTCACTTTTGTTTTGTGTTTTTCATTGCTCAAATACTGTTTTAGTGCATTTGATTTAAACCTAGGCACTTGACAAATGTCCTCACTTTTGATATCTTCACCCTTGACCTAAACAAGTGCACTTGACTTAAACCAACACATTTGTTAGTGACTTCACTGATTTTTCTTATGTTTGTTTGTTTTTGTCTATTTGGAACCCTAAGTCTCTTTTTTCATCATTTTTGTTTGGTTTTACGTGTTTAGAGTGAAAATATAACATCATGGATTAAAATGATTGCAGGTGATCCTTAAACCACTATAGCCGATGGAGAGACAACCTTGGGATCTATTCGATTTGATTACCCACCTTGATGTTTTGGAGCGAGAATTCTTAGATGTGGTCGAGCTTCATCATATTTGATACATGCATCCCATTTGATCTCATATGGCGATAATGACCATGCTCATGGAGTGATGGAATTCAGAGACTTCTTCGTTTCATTTACCTACAAGAGAGGCCAACATTACACTCGGGGATGTGTAGAGGACTCTCTACATTCCTATCTATGGCGATTTGGTGACATACCATGTTTGACAGGGTACCCATGCCATGTGGCATGCACTAGGTTTCAGACACTTGGAGGTTCAACATTCTAAGAATGATTTTTTTGAGGTCATTGGTAGTGTAGACCCTATTTCTCTTGTCCTTTGTGGTTTGATTTTGGGACAAGTTGTTCCTGATAGGAGAGGTCATCAATTCCCTATTGGATGGGGTATTTTCATTGAGGATATGTTTGAGCATGGGATCAGATATGCATGGGGTTTGTGTCTTCTCGCCCACCTCTATAGAGATATGCACGAGGTTGTATATTAGGGCAAGAAATCTTTTTCTGCAAGTTTTTCTCTTTTACATATATGGGCCTACGAGAAAATTATAGTTCCTCAGCTGGATGGTATTCAGGATCGTATTTTTGGGGATCTGTATTCCTATCATTATGGATATTTCCTATATTACACATTTCCTGGGGATCTTCCATTCTATCATTGTGTGTTCGATGATATGCCAGGTTTTGTTTGGAGACCCTATATGGATTGTGAGGCATGGTCAGAGGATCCAAAGCAACTTCTTTACTGTTAGAAGACCATATCATTGATCGGTCACTCCCACTCTTTGCTAGATTATTACTTACCAGACATAGTATGCCATCAGTTTGGAGAGAGATAGGGCTAGTTTCCTAATACTTATGAGGCTCATTTCAATCAGACCACCCAAGAGGTCTGAGTATGGGGTCATCAGGAAGATATAGATGCTACTAAAACCACATTTAGAGCACTTTCCCTAGTTGGATGGGGTTGGCTAGTGGGTTCAACAAATTTGGGTACCACACCTAGTTTTGATTAGTGGTGGGCACGATGCAAGTCATTGAGGTTCACAAATCCTAGGGGTGATCTTGCATTAGGTAGAGAAAGCATTACAGGTCATTGTGGGGAGCGGAAACACATTGAGGTTCTTGCAGAGAAGTTGGATAGGGCCCGACAAGATGGAGCACATGGTGGTCAGGATGATCATGTGCCTCAATCATAGGGTCATGGATAGGTTTCGGGTCCCCCTCCACCATTAGGGGATTGAGGTGTACAATTATCTTAGATGACTATTTCTAGAGATACAGAGATAGTGTGACAATAGGTCATAGAGGATCAGGTTGCTACTCTAATTGTAGAGAGGGATAGTATGAGGGATGAGCGAGATACTGAGAGTGTTGGGAGTTAAGGTGTCTCAATCTTAGAAATTCCTAATTTTATTTATTATTACTTTAGTTTTTCCCATAGATAAATATCATTTATCTTATTAAATAATTGTGCTCCATCAAAAGGGGCATGATATTTTGAGTTGGCACTTTTACAAGACATCGGTGCCTTGAAAAAGAAGTTATTAGTTGTCAAAAGATGCCCACTTAGTGGTATAACATGGAAATCCTATTTTTAAGGATGTTATGATAGATTCTATGACAACTATATGGGATAAAAGTGGGGGATATCATTTTGGATGTGAGAATCATCTATTATGTGCGTAAGAGAATATTTGCATAACTATTGATGGCCTATGATGCATGCAAGAGAATCTCCTATTTTATAGAGATTCTTATGACATATTATAAGAATGTGTAATGTCATGTAAGAGACCATGTTTTTCATGTAAGGGGTAGTATGGTTTTTTACGATGGTTTTTTTGAACCTTGTTTTGACCCATGGTAATGTTTTATGGTGGTACTTTGAGCCCCCATGAGATGTTTTACAAGTACACAGATGTCACCAAATTGAAGAGGAGATAGAGTGATTGTATTATCAAACACCATTGTTGTTAATACAACTATTCATCTCTTCTTTGGTGGAGTTTTTCCTCGAAAGGGTTTCTCCATGTAAACAATGTGTTATGTGTTGTGATTTCTATGCTTGTATTTCATTTTTATAGTTGTTTAAATCTCCATATGGTTTAAACTACATAATATGGCTTATAATAATTTGCTAAAGCTTCTGTTATAGCTATTCCTCTACCATTTTTCTAACATTTGGTATCAAAGCCTAGCCAGTTTTGTGTTCTAGGTGGTAGAACAAATGTTTTTTGAGTTTTAGTGGGAGTTTTGTTGAGATATTTTTTGTAGTATTTTATGTTTAACTATGGATCCAAATTCTAAGTGCTTGGATATTGAAAAATTTAACAAAGTTGGTTTTGAGTTCTGGAAGCTGAAAATGGAGGATCTCCTTGAAGAATGAGATCAATGGATAGCTATAAAAAATGAAAATAAACCCAAGAAAATGAGTGATGAAGATTGGGAAAATATTGATAAAAAGGTATGAGGCACTATCAAGCTATGTCTTTATGATTCTGTTCTCCTGAAAGTGTCATCAGAAAAGATTGCATACATTTTGTGGAACTAGATAAGTGAAATCTATCAAGCAAAAAGTCTAGTAAAAAAAATCTACTTGAAGCGGTAGTTTTTTTCTCTTAAGGTTAGGGAAGGTGAATCTATATTCAAGTATTTAAATTCTTTCAATTTGGTTTTGAGTCAGTTAGCCTATATTGATGTCAAATTAGTAGAAGAAGATACGTGTATTATGCTTCTATGTTCTTTACCTAAATCTTGGGATAATTTCATACTTGTTATCACTGCTAACATGGAAGATCCAAAGATGGATTTTATTCTAGCAACTTTTTTGTCATAGTAAATGAGGAAAAAGGAAATGGATAGTATAGGTGATGCTCTCAATGTAAGGGGAAGGCCTAAAGAAAGAGGGTCTAAAATAGATAAGAATGGGCCCAAGGAAAAGTCTAAGGGTAGATCTAAAACTCCTAGAAAGAAGAATAGAGTGAAGTGTTGGAACTATGGGAAAATAGAACATGTGAAGAAGGAATGCAAAAATCTAAAGAAACAAGTTGATTCCTCCATTGAAAAATCCTCGAACTGAAGTGATGAAGCTTTTATTTCTTGTCTTTAGGTTATGACAAATGAAAATTGGTCAATTGATATAGGATGATTTTTTCATATGACTCCTCACAAGGACTGTTTTACAACATATGAGAAATATGATGAAGGTGAAATATACCTTAGTGATAACTCGTCATATCTGATTTTTGGAAGGGATAAGGTTAAGTTGTGTTTCAGTGATGGCAAGATTAAAACCCTTCCTGGTTTTTTGCATGTTCTTGGAGTAGCTAGAAATCTGATTTCATTTTTGAAGTTGAATGATCTAGGAATAAGTGTAAATTTTTATAAGCATGGTTGCATATTGGTAAGATGGTATTTGGTGATAGCAAGAGGAAAGAGGAAAGGAACCTTGTTTAAGATGGAAGTCACTACTTTTGTAAACTCTGCATATGTAACTAAAAAATCTAAAAACACTTGTATGTTGTGGCACCGCAGATTGGGTCACATAAGTGAGACTACTTTAAAGTATATTTTGAATATAAATTTGTTAGATAGTTTATCCAATTTTGATGAGATTTTTTATTTTTGTGAACATTGTGTGTTTGGTAAAAAAAACAAAAAATCATTTCCCTTGGTAGTGCAAATCTAAAATTAAATTGGAATTAATTCATATGGATGTGTTTGGCCTTGTGTAATGACCCAACCCTTTGAGAAAATCAAAATTTCCAAATTTACATCAAATGAGTAAATAAACGTGCTAAAAAATCATTGAAATCTAATTTTTCTTTCTTTTATTGATAATATATTAACAAGATATCATATTAAAATTAAAATAAAGATTCCATTTCATTACAATAACTTCACAAGTACAAGTAACAAGAAAACATACCTTTACAAACATAGCTCCAATGAGATTTAGAACTAATAGTTGTAAGAAGGTCCAAGAATCCATCAATTTCAAATCTTGGTTCTTCAGTCACTTGCTATGGAGGAGAAGCATCACTCATGCACTTTGTTTCCAACCATAGACTCTTAATGTGGTCCCTCACACATCTATCATTCGACAAATGGCCCTTCACTTTGATGAAGAGATTGGTAGAGTAACTGATAACGACAACCAATTAGGCATAGTGTTATGTCCTACATAACTAGAACCTATGCAATCCAACATCTCTTGAACTAGAATGTTTTACGAGATCACGGTGAACTGACAGTGTACTCTCAAGAGTCACACAACTTGGAGTGGAATCACACAATCTAGAGTGGATTCCCTTACATTGCACTACCTTGATCAAAGATTTTTCATTCAATACTTCGAATGAAGTCATCTATCACATACATTACTCAGGGCCAGTTTGACTTAAGGCTATCTTCAACTACGCATAGTTATTTTCCTTCAATGGGTAATTTGTCACCCTAAACTAACCTACAACATACTAAGCTACTTGGAATTAACTACTTATTGGTAAGTACACAAGCTAGGTATTCCTTCTATGGATAGTCCATCATCCTAGATAACCTAAATACTTGGATAACTTGACTTAAGTGTAATTATATCAATCCCTCTCCCATACTGGATGCCCTCTCCTAGGAGAAATCATAAGTTTTATAACAAGTACACAAGCTACTCCCATGCTTATCCTAGGAGTAACACAAGTTTTTTGAGTTAAGATAATAACTTAGCTAGGTGTACCTCAAGTGACTCTTTCATCCAAATCAAGCTTAATAAATAATAACTAGTATAAACACCATTCTCCTATTATGGATTAAATACAATCACATTGGTGTTGGAAAAACAAGGATAGGCAACTGAAAGGGGGAGTGAATCAGTTGTCATAGATTATTCAAACTTATTAAACCTTATTCAACTTATTCTTAGATCTGATGGAAGAACATTAAGCATAAAAAATCACCACATTAGAAATACAAAGAACACCAATATTTTATACGTGGAAACCCTATTAGGGGAAAAACAACGATGGATGTTAGTCCACAATATTATACCCTATTAAAAGTATAGAGATGAATAATGAGAATGCACATACATTCAAGAACACTACCTAGATCTCATGCTGAAAGAAAACACACTATCTTAAAAAATTAATCAAATTAAAACCATCTGAAGGATTTGAACTGAGAAATTAGCTTCTTCAAAATCCTGATTGTAGTTTTGGTTAAGCACATAAAAACTTCTCCAAATTTTGCTCAATATTCTTCACACTTTTCTCTACAATAAAATGATCTAATATTTATTCACACATAGCACTTGCATACTTCACACTACACACACACATGTATCTCAAATGAAGAATACAATCGCTCTTATATATCCGCTACATGGAATTACATCAACAACTTTGTCGGCCAAAAAATAAAATGATAAATGAATACAAATTGTCAGCCCAATTCATGAACAAATCTTAATGCACACCAACTGAAATCAGTCACAACATCCTCAAATGCACCAAACATTCACAAAATAATCCACAAGGATCCACAACATGCTACAATCACAATGTCGGTAAAGAGCATGAAAACCCAAACATGGAAAGGAAAAATCTTCGATCACAAGCACACTGATCAACACATACATGCAACAAAGATAGAGCACAATCTAGAAAAATCAATGATCATCATAGGAGCATACACAACAACTCAAATTACCAAATTCACGTTCTCTTCTTCTAGAAACACCAACTATAGTAACATAATAACTATAGGAACACAGAGACTCAAAACTTGCTCAAATATTGATGTGAACCTCTAAAAATTCTAGTAGATAAACTAGATAGGCTCATAAAAAATCCTTAAATTGGTAACTTTTGAATACCAACATGCTAAACTTTCCAATACATTGAACTTCATAAATTCATAGATAGCCTTCAACATATTTATTATAATTTTATCAATAACCTTGACATATACAACCTTCAAGACACCAATTCTAATAGTGTTGACATCAATGACAACCACACATAACAAACTGAAGCACAACATTCAAAAATTGGACCCCATGTTCAGAAATATCTAGGATATTTAAATACCTATGTTGTACCTCTTATAACATAGTTGAATTCCTTAGTCAAATGATCTCTTTGACATATATAGTATAGTTAAATACTTTTGTCAAACTATCTCTTTGATATTTCTAATACAATTTGGTATTTGTGTCAAGAAAAATCTCTTATTATGGAGATACTTAAAAACAATGTATATCATATCTAGACTGCTTCATTTTTCATTTTTACAAACGACAATATATTTACAACTTATGCACAAACAAAAAATACTTTCCAAACGGCATAGAAAATATTGCAAAAGAATAAGAGAAGAATATCTCATGCATGTTTACGCTTATCTCAAATTGATGGTAGAGTTGCTTCCACTTCTAGCTCAATCCAATTTCTTGAATTAAGTTCCCATACTCATAAGATAATAATTTCCTCACCAAATTCCATCTTTCCTATTCACAAAAATCACTAACAAAAATGGCGTATTCCTTAGGTAGAATATTCCTTTCTTGAAGGAAATAGTAGACACACATAAATGTGAATACTATATGTAGCCTATGCTCCCTCAAAAATGTGAAGATTGGTTGTAAATAATGTTCTCTCAAAATTGTGATTACTAGATGTATATAATGTTCAATCAAAAATTATAAACTAAACATACCATAATACACAAAATAGTACGTATGGATATGAGGCAATCTCAAAAGATAAATAAAAAAGATTGATGAAGAAATAATGAGAAGCTGAGAATGAATGAAATGAGTGAGTGTGAATGAATGCCAATTAGGAAGGTTGGGGTGACTATTTATAGATCCTAGCATTCAACCATTTCCTACTGTCATGGCATGTGAATTGACACCACTTTCATTGATAGTTTCAACCCTGGTGGTGGCACCAATTCCATTCCATATTTAGAAACTCATAGGGTGAGTCATCCTCCCATTCTTGCCATCATTGTGAAGACTAATTCAAAATAACATGGAGAAATTATACAAATCTACACCTATAAAATTCATTCTCACATGTGCTACCAAATTAATAATATGGTGGGTCAAAGAAAAAGTAATTTTTTTTATTCATGAACATGACCTATTTCACAGGCTAAGTCGACAAGCTTCATAATTGCACTGTATTTTATCTTTGCCACAACTTCAAACCTAGTCAAAAGAATTAAACGTCAATCATGGTTTTCATACTTTCATTTCACTTACAGGTGACGTGATTTCACATAATGCCATGTGTGATTCAAATTCAAATAGGTGAATGAAGTCATTCTATTAATTTCCCAATTTGATTTCTCCAAAGTTTAAAAGATATAAAATATATCAATTCAAAAATATTTGATTTCCAATGATGAATGATATCGATTGATAAATAATTCAATTCTATAGTTTAAAATGATAAATATTCAATCGATTGGAATATAATTTGATTTCTAAAGTTGTATGATTTAATATTTAATCAATTAGGAAATGATTCAATTTCCAAAGTTGAGAGATTAATATTAAATCAATTAGGAAATAATTTAATTTTCTAAAGATGAGACTATGTGGATTATATATTTTATTATATATTTATATTTATGTTCTAATATAACTATAATTTATATATATAGTCTTTGATATATAATTATATATATATATGTCAAATCACAAGGCAATAATAATGATAATAATAATAATATTAATATCCACATAGTACAAAACGTATATCTCTTATTATCTTATACTGCAAATAATAGTATGTGTATATTTTTATACACATATACTTATATTACATATACATATGTACAATTATCCAACAAACATTATTGCTTGCAAGTGTATCTTTGTATATATATATACAAGCATATTCATTATATAGTAATATAATAATCAAGTAATCCATTGTGACATAGAATGATCATGACCTAGTGTCTATTCCCACACATATGTATACACATGCATAGTTGTTTCCTCATGTATGTATGTCAGTGAGTATTTCTACTCACATATATGAGCATTTGATAATGCTCTCATACATAGGTCTATGTATATGTTTTCATATATATTCCCATAGATATGCTATGTTTCAAATTCATAAAATGATGTAAGGTAACCATTCATAAAGCCAAAGACTCAACCCAAGCACAATCCACATGATGTCATAAGGAAGGACTCAAAGATCAATAGAGAAACATCACCCAAACATCATTCAAAGTAAGCAAAACCTTTACTAATGCAGATATATCAGCTATGGATGACTTACCTATAACTCAAAAAAATTTACTCAGTTCACTCAATATAAGGTGATGTATGTGTATGCTCAAATAGTTTACTTTACCGATTACCCGAACAAGCTCCTCTCTTGGGTGATACTTCCCCTCCCCCTAGAGAATGAACATTTCCCTGCAACCACTAGAACATACCTTGGTAGGCAATTTCTCACAACAATAATAAGTATACATAAACATATCATAAGTTAGAATATTCATAATTCAATAACCTTATAATACAATATTTCACCATGGATAACATCAATTATAGAAACATTAAATGATACAATCATTAAATGAGATAACATTCATACTGATAATAAGGTACAAGCATCATTAATTCATCTCCAAAATTCATATTGCATTCACATTTACCCTATGTAGTAATAGTAAATAATAACCTCACAATTTTGGTATGTAACATACTTCCCCCCTTGTGAATCCTCATCCCCGATGATCTATATCCTTCTAACATACAATTAAAGTCAAATAAAGTTTTACTTACAATTCTAAAAATACGTAAGATTTACAAATCATTCATCCTATGTAGAAATATTTTCCTTCCTATACCTTGCTTCAAGTGTCATCACTATCACATATGGAAAAAAATTATGCCTTACACATACTTACTCTCCCAAAGAGTTTTATTACATATACACATCCAATATATAATAGTAACTATACATATCACTAGTGCAGTCACGGTAGGAGGGTCCTCAAAGAGAACAGTTTGGACCATGCAACAATAGTTACACAACATAAGCCACTCAGAATATGGAGGAAAATGCAAATTCAAACATTCTTATCATTAGAAATTTCAATTACCTACAACCAATAAGATCTGGGTTTACATATTGGGCTCACATGCCTGATACAACATGCTCAAAATATAGTATTCCTACATGTTCCTCCATGTGAGCCAAAAATATTATAGATCGAATCCCCTATTCCTTCTAACTTGCTATTCTAATGATCTACTAAAATTATTTATATCACATCTGAGATCTAGAATCATCCACGTCAACCAAAGATCATTACAATCACTAATGAAGGAAACGTAACAAGCATCAAATAGGTCGGCCTTCAATTTGAATTTCTCCTTGGTAGGTGCATATGATGAAGTGTGGACCTAAATTAAGGTCAGGGAGGCTTAACCAAATAATTCAAAACATAACTCAAGGATCCACAAAAGATAAAATTAGTTGTTACACTCAAAACTGCTTCAGTGCTCTATTCTAGAAACTGTCACTTAATCTAAAAGCAATAACTTGCCAGAAAAAAGATCTAATCATGCTAAAATCTTGGAATAAGGAAAATGAACATGTCCATGATGAAGACATAGATCCACAGTGTATGGTGATGAAATATCCAATCTTCCAACTTGAACTGAACAAGAACAAAACTAAAATGAAATTATTTTTGGTTGATGCAACATTGCAAAGAACCAAGGATGCTCCTTGATCAAACATCCGGGGTTATTTTAACAGTGATTCCCTCACTTTTTTTGGGCTAAAGGAAAACCAATACGGTCTACCTCAGCCTAAGAAATCCAAGAAGAATCTTCCATTGGTCTACCTTTCTAGTTCATGAGATATTCATTATACTATCTTCCACATGTTGTCCTCCCATCTCTGATATCAAAAATCTCTTCTATCTCATCTGATTGTTGTTTAGGAAACTATTTTCCAATTTTTCTTTACTGTCTTCACTGAATTATGATTCATGGTACTGATATAGATCTGAAATGTTGAATATAGGTGGTATACCAATTCCATCTGGAAACTATACTTCATATGCATTTCCTAAATCAAATTTCTTCAAAATATTATAGGGTCCAAAATTCCTCATCTAGAGCTTATTTTATGTGCCAACTGAAAATATTTCATTCCTCAAATACACCATCACTTCATCTCCAAATTTGAACTCCTTATGTCTCCTCTTTTCATCTTCTCGCTCCTTGTACTTTGATTTCGTATCTTCCAATTGTTTTTTTACCTGAGTATGCACTTTCTTCATATGTTCTGCAAATTCCTCTACTTTTGCACTCATTTCATCTTCCTTGAAGATGTATCACAGATTTGATATACCTCTAGGATGAACTCTAGTAACAATCTCAAAAGGTGTCTTTTTGGTACTCCTATGCATTGAATTGTTGTAAGAAAAATTTACTTCTGCAAGGACTTAATCCCAACTTTCAATCTTTTCCCCAACCAAACATCTCAAAAAATTCCCCAAAATCTTGTTTACTACCTCTGTTTGTCCATTATTCTGTGGGTGAAAAGTAGAACTGAACTTCAAATCTATCTTTAAATTATTCCAAACTATCCTCCAAAAGTAACCAACAATTTTTTTATCTTTGTCTGAAAAAATACTCCTAGGTAATCCATGCAATCTGACTACTTCCTTGAAAAACAAGTCTTCTAAATGTACTACATCTGTTGTCTTCTTACAAGGTATGAAATGTGCCATTTTAGAAAATCTATCCACCACCACAAATATAGAATCATTACTTATTTATGTCTTTAGCAAACCAAGTATGAAATCCATGTTGATATCCTCCCAAGGTCTCTCTGGAACTATCAAAGGTTTATAAAATCCAACATTCTGACTACTCCATTTTGCAGCTTGACAAACTCTATAAATCTACACAAATTTCCTAACATACTTATGAATCTATGGCCAAAAGTAATTCTTACTTACCAATGCTACTCTCTTATCAATTCCAAAGTGTCCTACCAATCCTCCACTATGATTTTCTTTCACCAAACTATACCTCATTGAACTTTGGGGTATACAAAACTAATTCCCTCTGAACAACATATCCTCCTAAATGAAATAATCCAACCATTGACTCCTATCCTCCAAGACTGGTTCCTTGCAAGCTCTCTAAGGATCTACAAAATCTAGGTCTTCCTCATACAAGTTCTTCAATTCATTAAAGCCTAATACCTCCACTCTCATCTCTACCAGTAAATTATTTTTCCTACTCAAAGCATCAACAACTCTATTTGACTTTCCACTCCTACATTTCAAACAAAATTCTAACTCTGCAAGAAATCTACCCATCTCATGTCTCTCTAATTCAACTTACCTTGACTATTCAAATACTACAATGCTTGATGATTTGTATACAACACAAACTCCTTAGGCAATAAGTAATGTCTCCAATTCTTCAAGGCTAGAACTATGGCATAAAAATATTGGTAATACACTGAATACATTTTCCTAGCATCATTCAATCTATCACTACAATAAACTATGGGTCTCCCTTCTTGACTCAATACTGCTCCAATTGTATTTCCACTTGTGTCACAGTCTACCTAAAATACCTTATTAAATTTTGGTAAAGCCAACATGGGCTGCTTAGTCACCTTCTATTTCAACAACTCAAAACTCCAATCTGCTCAAGATATCCACCTAAAATATTTCTTGTCCCCTCTCATTATTTATGTCATAAGACTGCAAATAGAACTGAATTTCCTAATGAAATTTTGCTAGAAACTATCCAATCCATGAAATGATCTTACATATCCAATGATTTTTTATGTAGGCCATTCAAGAATTGATCTTACCTTCTTAGGATCCATCTCCAATCCATCAACAAATATCACAAATCTTAGATATACCAATTCTTCCTTCATGAAACTACACTTCTTAATGTTTATCAACAACTTCTCTTCTCTCAACCTCTACAAAACTTGCCTTATATGTAAAAAATGTTCTTCTCTAGCCTTACTAAAAATCAAGAATCATCCAAATAGACAATCACGAAATTACCCAAGAATTTCTTCAATACCTCATTCATCATCCCCATGAAAGTACTTGGTGCATTCGTTAGTCCAAAAGGAATCACCAACACTCATGCAATCCTTCATTTGTCTTGAATTTTGTCTTCCATTCATCTCCTTCTCCAATTCTTATATGCTGATATCCACTCTTCAAATCTATCTTTGTAAAGTATTTAGCTCCACTCAAACTCTTAGAATCCAAAATTTTCATTTAAAATCCCTAAGGTTTTCCCATTTTAATCTAATATTTTCCTATATTTTCATGAAATGATTCATTTATCTCCCATCCATAAAGCCAAAAAATGACACGTATATTATACTACTTCCTTTGTTTTTATTTTATATTTCATTCACCGCCTTACCGCGGCCTCCCACAACGGGCTCGCGGTATGGCGGTGGCAGTAAACAAGTAGGCACAAAGCAGATACCACACCACCGCATGTGGTCTAAGAATAGATTGCGGTGGGTAGTTAGTAACCGCCGCAATAGTTAATAATGAAGTGGCTACCACTACACCACAGCCAGTCAGAATAGTTCCCGCGATGGCATAGTGGATGGAGGTCAGTGGTCAATGATAGAGGAAGGGGCAAAGATAGCTACCACGGTACCACTAGCAGTTAAGCCAGTGACCACAGTAGTGCGGTAAACCATTAGCACACAACAAAGTCAGCTACCACCGCACCGTGACCAGCTAGAGGGGGGACTGTGGTAGTGCAGTAGATAGGAAGGAAATAGGCGAAGGTACCATAAAATGTTACCGCTATACCACTGATAGACTAAACAAACACTTCGGTAACGTAGTATACATGGAAGACAAAAGTGAAAGGTTTCCATTGAGGTGACACCGCAATACCGTAGATAGGTAGAATGAAGCCCATGGTAGGGTGGTGGAGGAAGGATAGAATCCATCACAGTCAGACCGTGGAACTGTCGGGAGTCACATTGAAGACTGTGTTAAAGCGACGAGGAAGTAAACAAAGGGAAACAAAATAGTCAAAATCAGAGCATCACAACACCGTGGAGAAGTAGAATGTTGACCGTGGTTGGGCAGTAAAATAATAAAGCCAGGAGGAGGTGAAATATTCAGGGTAGGAAATGTATTAAAGTAAAATTAAAAGTTTGACTATAGTCAAAAATATTTGATTTGCCGATAAGGCAACCTAATCAAATATTTTATTTTTTGTCTGAGAATATGAAATAGCTTTACCAGTCCAGTGAAGGATCATGACCCTTGGTATGAATTGTATAAATACTTTGTAAAATCAGTTGTAGAAGAAGGGGATAGGGTTAGAGTAGGATAGATTTTCAGACTGGGAAATAAAAAATGTATAGAGCCTTTCCTGACATAGATCAATGGAGATAATGAATTTTAATTGGTGATATTCTCTTTTGGTTCTCAGTTGTTATTTTGTGTTAAATCTAATTCTTTTATCTAGTTATCTCCAACTTGAGATTCTTTAATTGTTTAAATCAGCATGTCAAGTATATCTCCGATTTATCAAAATTGTTGATGAAAGGTAGCTTCGATCAGATATAAATGATGATTGTTGATTGCATCATCATCATTTATATGTGATCAAAATTACTCTTCATATATATATTTCTAGAAAATAAGTAATTCAAATTTATAAGCATGTATAAGATTCGAAATAATAAATGATGTTCAAATTCTGCATTGAATAAAATCGAAACTCATATAATATATATCCGCCAAGTATGTGAGGTTATATGTGTTAAGTTTGTTAATTGAATGTTAGTCGGTTATCCTTGGAGCTCGCGCGCCTAAAGGGACACGCCCCATGAGCAGACATGTCTCCACTTGTGGAGACACATCCTCTCATGAGATGCGTCTCTTAGAGGTGGGTCTCCAAGATATATAACATGGTTCCCTCATTGATATTCAAACATAAAAAATTTATAAATGTTCTACAATCAACACATTCAACATAAGAGAATTAAATCTGGAAACTTAGAATCTTGACTTAGAATTCTTACACAAAATTTTAGACTTAGAAATTACTTAGATTTCTTAGGATCCTATATGATAAGATTTATTTACATTTACATGGTATTAGAACCAAGTTAAGTGAATCCAAATCAAATCTAAATATTAGATTGTTCTATAAAATTTGTATTTTTAAAATCGAATTCACATCACATTGTTCATAATGTCAAGTGTGATCAGATTTGCTTGTAGGAGAAAACAATTTCACATAATAGAAATTTAGAATCATGATGATTCTTAAAGAGAATAAAATAGACTCACTTGTGAGAGAAAACAAAAGGGAACTTGAGGGTGATCTTGAGAAAACTCAATGGATTGAAAGAAATGAAAAGGTCATGAAAATCTTAGTAGATGCAGTTAGGGATCATATAGTGCCCATCCTAGCAAAACATGAAAATGCATATCAAATGTTCAAATCTCTTGAGAGCATCTATGAGATCAACAATACCAGTAGGACTCTTGTATTAAAGAGAAAAATCAACAATATCCAAATAAATAAAGGAGAAAAAATTAATGCATACTTCATGAGGATCACTAAACTAAGGGATCAACTATCCACAATTGGATATCAGATTGATAGCAAAGAGTTAACTCTAATTTCACTAGGAGGCCTACCAAACTCATGGGAGTCATTTGTTCAAGGAATAAGTGCGAGATCTAAACTCCCCAAATTTGATAGGCTAAGAACATACTACCTTCAAGAGGAAACAAGACTCTCTACAAAAGAAAATAAACAAAAGAACATAGATGAATACATTCATGTACTCAACACAACGTCTAATAAAAGGAGTAAGAAAAAGTCCTACAAGAGAGGATCTTTTAAAAGAAAGAAAAATTCCAATGGAAAGGTGTTTTCTAAGAAGAAGGACATCTCTCAAGTACAATGCTTTAGATGTGATCAATATGGCCACTATGCAATGAAGTTTCCTGATAGATCAAAGCAACAAGCATCTTTTGCCAAAGTAGGAAAGTTAAATTCAGATCATGAATCTGAGAACTTTGTGTTCTATACAACCTTATCTAGTCAAGTATCTAACAACACCCACAACTGGGTAATTGATAGTGGATCCTCTAGACATATCACAGGGTTCAAAGAACACCTTGAAACTATGACTTAAAAGACTAATGAAGAAGTAACCATTGGGCATGATTCTGCACACCCTATAAAAGGGGTTGGAACTTGCTCCATAAAATTGAAATCTGGTCTTTCTCTTCAACTCACTAGAGTCATATTTGTACCTGGAATAAAGAGGAATCTAATATCCATCTTTTCCCTTGAATACAATGGATATAGAGTTACCTTTATGGATGGGAAAGTTCTAGCTTGACCTAAAAACTCAACTATCAAGAAAGCCCAAAACATAGGTTTAAGACAAGGGCACCTTTACAAACTATGCACTGAGGTTAAACAAGCCCTTACCCTTGACACCTTTGATTCAAATGAGATTTGGCATAGAAGATTAGGACACCTTCATTTTTGGGCCCTACCTTCTGTGGAAAAACTTGTAACAGGCTTACCTAAGTTAAAACCATCTCATGAAGGAACTTGTAAAGGTTGTGCCCTAGGAAAGAATACAAAGGGATCCTTTCACAATAGCTTGAGTAAAACTCTAAATGTATTAGAACTGGTTCACTCTGATTTATGTGGACCCATGTCTATACCTTCCAAAGAAGGATTTCTATACTATTTCATATTTATAGATGACTTCTCTAGGAAAACCTGGATCTATTTCCTTAAGTGTAAAGAGTCAATAGAAATCCTCAAAAGGTTCAAAGAGTTCAAAGCCCTTACTGAAAACTCCTTCGGGAAGAAAATAAAAAATCTTGAGGACTAACAATGGAAAAGAATACACCTCTGATATTCTTAAGAAATTTTGCATGAGTGTTGGAATTAAGAGGGAGTTCACAGTTGCCTACAACCCTCAACAAAATGGGGTTGCTGAAAGAAAAAATAGAACCATTGTAGAAGTTGCTAAAGCAATGTTGCTTGACCAAAACATTGAAACTTATTTATGGGCAAAAGCCTCTAAGATTGTTGTCTACATCCAAAATAGATGTCCTCATTCTTATCTTGACAACAAAACCCCTAAAGAAGCCTTTACTGGCATAAAACCTGATATTAGTCATTTTAGGATTTTTGGTTGTCCTATCTATATTCATGTGCCCAAAGAGAAGAGATTCAAACTAGAACCTTCCAGAAAGAAAGGGGTATTTTTGGGATATAGTGAAACCTCCAAAGCATATAGGATATTCGTTCCTGGGTAGAACCAAATTGAATTGAGCAGAGATGTCATCTTTGAAGAAGACATTGCATTCAAAAAGGCAAGAAGTTCTAGTGAGATAGAAACCTATTCCCCTAGAGTACCTAAAATGGAACCTGCTCCTAAGATTCAAAGGGGGTATCCTGAGGAAATGCCAAATGAACTTCTATCTACTTCAAATGAGAATACAGATAACAATGGTATAAAGAGGCCACTTTGGGCTAGAAAGATGATCAAAGAAGCCGAGAATCATGCAACACCCAAGGGAATGTTTAGGGAAAGTAAAAGACCCAAATAGTTCTCTAGCTATGTTTCTCTAATGAACAACATCAAAAATTTAGAGCCTATCAATGTTACAGAAGCCTTCAGACATCAAGCATGGAAGGATGCAATGACAAAGGAATATCAGTGCATTCTAAAGAATGGTGTATGGGATATAGTGCCTAGACCGAAAGAGAAATTTGTTGTCTCTTCCAAGTGGCTCTTCAAAATCAAGCATGCTATTGATGGCAGTATAGACTAACATAAGGCACATTTTATGGCAAGAGGTTTTTCTCAAAAGGAAGGCATTTATTATGAAGAAACATTTGCACTTGTTTCCTGTTACACATCTGTGAGAACAGTGTTAACCATTGTTGCAGCTAAAGGCCGAAAGATCCATCAAATGGATGTGAAAACTGCCTTCCTAAATGAAACCATTGAAGAGGAAGCCTATCTAGAACAACCTAAAGGTTTTGTGATACATAAACTTGACTCACATGTGTGTATACTAGAGAAAGCCCTCTATGGACTTAAACAAGCTCCTAGGGTTTGGTATGAAAGAATTGACAGCTACCTCTTGGGACTAGGATTTTCCAAGAATGATGTAGACCCTAATCTCTACCTCAAGGTAATCAAAGTTGATATGTTAATAATTATTTTATATGTTGATGATCTGTTGATGATAGGAGAAGATCACCTCATTACTCAAGGAAAGAAGGATCTAACTTTGGAATTTGACATGAAAGAATTGGGCATTCTACACTACTTCCTAGGTTTGGAAGTATGGCAGAAATCAAAGGGCATTATACTAAACCAAGGAAAATATACCATTGATATTCTGAAGAGATTTGGAATGTTGGACTGTAGACCCATGTCTACACCTATGGAAACCAACCTTCACAAACTGAAAGAAGCAGCAACAAAATCCAAGTGTGCAGATCCAACCCTATATAGATAGATGATTGGATCCTTGATGTATCTGGTTAACACCAAACCTAATATTTGTTATGTAGTGAATGCTCGCAGCCAGTTCATGTGTGAGCCAAAGGAAAATCACCTTATGGCTGTGAAACATATTTTGAGATATCTTCAAGGAACTATTGGATATGGTCTTCTTTACAAAAATGACCAACTAGATCTACATGGATATTCTGATTCTAATTAGGATGGAAGTGTAACCGATCGAAAAAGCACATCAGGATGTTGCTTCAGTTTGGGATTGGCTATGATCCCCTAGATTTGTAGAAAATAGTCTCCAATTGCATACAGCTCAATAGAAGTTGAATACATTGCAGC